>CM021104.1:474330051-474355341 GCA_007115665.2 Sequoiadendron giganteum
GTCCTTGAATGCAATATCCATGGTGCGTTGAAAGGTGATGCTAGTGTTGATTAGCCTGAAGGGCATTCTTCTATATGCGAATGTCCCCCATTTGGTGGTGAATGTCATCTTGTGTCAATCTTCATACTAGACCATAACCTGATTAGATCTCGAATACTCGTCCAGGAGGGACATCATCTGGGATCCATTTACTACCTGCAACACTTCATCCAATGAGGGTATAGGATAGTTGTCCTTCTCTGAGGCCCGATTAAGGTTGTGGAAGTCCACGCACAACCTGATTTCCCCATTTTTCTTTCTGATAGGAACCAAGTTTGCTACCCACATAGAGTGTCTAACCAGAAAGATGATCCTGGCTAACAACAACTTCTATACTTCCTTATATATTATTGGCTCCAATAGAGCATTCACAGGGCACTATTGTTGCCGAAATGGTTTCGCGTCTAGCCTGAGAGGGATAGTGTGCATGATAATCGATGTGTCATACGTCTTCAGATTGTCATAGCTCTAGGCTATGACATCATGGTACTTCTGTAGTGCTTCGATAATCCCTTTTCTTTCTTCATGGGTGTATACTTTACCTATGAACACATTCTTGGCGTTTCCAGCTGTACCCAGATTGTAAGTGTTACATTGGCCGCTGATGGTATCCTTTTTAGCTTATTGATCCTGGTCCCTGATCTGATCAAGGTCAAATATTTGCTCCAATTCGACCATTCCCCTAGGGATGGTGTTAGTTTTCAATTTGGATCCCCTTTATATCCAAGTCTTCCTCTTGGGGTTTGACTTCATCAATTATCTAGGCAGTGAACACATCCGAACTGGTGATGAAGTATAGTATATGCTTATTATCATTGAATACCTAGAAATTGGCTACGTTATCAAGCACTGACGAGATGGAAGTGAGTTCCACCATGAATCGTTTGAGGCCAGATAGGGCTAATGGCTGCAGTGTGCTTGCTACCTGTGCCAGGGCATTGGCAGTATAATTCTGTGAGCATGAGATCAATTGAATGTTGAATACATCTAACCCTTCTAGTAGATCCCATACATGGTGCCAGTAGTTAGTGAGTCTTTGGTCATAGCAAGAATAGAGCTTCCTGACTTGTTTTATGACTAACTCTGAATCTCCATACACTTGGAGCATCTTGATATCCTTTCTCAATGCCATTAAAAGTCCCAAGACCAAAGCTTCGTACTCTGCCACATTGTTAGTACAATAAAACTTTAGTCTATGAGCAGAAAAGTAAGATTTACCTTTGGGATTGATCAGTTCGAAACCTACCCTAGCTTTGTGCTTAGATTTAGAACCGTTGAAATGCAATGTTCAAAACTTAGGAGAATCCTTAGACGTAGGGCTGATAGATCCGGCCTTGACCTTCGAAGGGGGCTACATTTCAGTGACCGCTTTGGGAACTACAGGGATGGAACCTATTCGTTTACCAGATGCAAATCCTGTTTTCTCCTTTGGAGTAGCTTGTTTTTTGACATGCTCAATTACTGTTTGACACAAGCAGCAGTCAAATTCTGAATGAGCAGCGTTGTGCACCCAACACCAGTTAGGGAGCAAGAGTTCCTAGAAGTTCATTCGAGTTCCTAAGCTGAGCTGGTCACGCATGCATTTCTCCATAAAATCTTGGAAACCATTGAGCAGTCCTTGACTGTCGCTCTCTCCTAGCCCTTCATCATTAGATTCGATGAGCACTTCAGTGCTCTATGGAGCATTGCTCAAATTAGCAATTGGGCTACATAGCACGAGGAAGACCTCATTCATTCCCTTGCTTTTAGGATATTCCTATTCATTCTGATATGATACTGGGCAATAATTTCCCAAACTGGTTTCAACATACAACACCTTGTTCGTATTGTTATATTCGGTGATCATAAATTTCATCCGAGGCTCTCTGTCAATCCGGATCTGATTGGGCATTCCTTTCCATGGTAGCCACATGTGAGAGTAATTCGTAGCAGTGTATCCATTCAATGCTCTCATGAAATCCTTGCCTAGGATTATACCATAGGTATTCGGGATGTCAACAACCTGTATGTCAATAGTTTGTTGGATCTAGGGATCAACAACAACTTGCATGGGTATCCGGTTGATCTCCCCCACTATGCTGATTTTGGTTTTATCAAGCTACGTTACCTTATGCCAAGAAGGAGTTGGCATGATCCCAAGTGCCTTTCACACGCTCAAAGGCATGACATTGGTCGAAGCTCCTGAATCAAGCAAGCGATTGTGGAGGTTCTTTCTGAACACCCGAATAGTGGTCAAAAAGGGAGGAGTCTTGAATTTCCCTTGAAACAACCCTCCAGAAATATCCACCTATGCAACTTGACCTTTATCCTTTTCGCTATCCTTGTTTTGAGTTGGTGCCTAATTAGTCAGCCTGTCGGGCCGCTTGCTTGTCTGTTGAACTGCTGGCTAGTCGGCCTTACTTTTAAATATTTGTCTCACAACCGGTTCACTTGGTTGATTGTTAAAGGAGATCTTCTTTGCTCGAGTTTCCTGAGCTGACCCCTGTGGTGGAGTGCCATTTATCATTCTGAAAAAAGCATTCCAGACAGTAGGCACCTTTAGGAGTTCGAAAGTAGACACGCTTAGCTTTACCTTCTTGAATTCCTCAGCAATATACTCCCCCATTTGTTCAATCTCTTGATCATGGGAAATGTTCTGGGAGGAGCTAGCGGTTTGACTTTGACCATTGTTTTGCTATTTATTTCTGCTGAGATATCGTGTGGGTGTAAGTGGAAAACCCAAATTATTATTTTCACTCAGATCAGGAGGGGTGCTGAAATTGTTTGGTGGGGTGGAGGTCGTGAAAGGACCTCCAACATCGCCTTCGATTTTTCTATTTCTAAGGTTTTAAGGGGAAATCTGCTGGTGAAATATTTGGACTTTTTCCTCCCTAAATTCCTCTTCGTCATCTTCGGGACCATTATCTACTAAATTAAAAAGTTGGGCTAAAGGGCTTTTGGATCTTACCTCTCTTGCCGCCTCATGATGGCTTGAATCAGCATTCTCTAGTTCAGGCATGTTGCAATCCACCTTTAGCAAAGGGGCCTGATTTAACACCAACACCGAGGCGTTGTACAGATCATACGGGACAATGTCTCTACATCTTGAATTATCCACTGCATTATGAACTTCTACTTGGAATATCTCAGCTGCAGTTTGAAATTCTAGAAAATCTAATTCAGAATGATGGCTCGTCTTGTGTATGCGACACCAACTTGATAAAGCAACCTCTATCAAGTAAACTCCACTTGCGGGGTTCTCATTACTATTATTGTTGGGCTGATCAAGAGGCGTGGGAACGCCGCCATTGTGGGGCGTGTATTCCATGTCCAATTTTTCCTCTGGAAGGGTCTTCTGTCGAAGTTCTAACCTGAGTTCTGATTCTTATCATAGCTCTGCCCCGAGTTCTGATTCCTGTCATAGTTCTACCTCAATGACGTACCAACATCCTAACTATCCCGATTTTCGCGGTGATCCCAATTTTCCCCATTAAGGTTGGCCTGGATGCTCTTTTGCGATGTCTGCAGCTGGTTATTCTGATTCCTTAGTTGCATCATTTCGGTCGACATTTTCTTGATCATTTATATAAGCTCATCGATTCTATCCTTTTCAGTGTTGTTTGGTTGCGGTGTGGCATTCTGAAGCAACACAGGTTGTGCCACTGGCTGATTCTAGTGAGCGGGTGAAAATTTTGTCGCTTGAAGGTATGTTGGCATCTGGGATTGTTGTGAATGCAACTGTTGCTGCTGGGGCAGCAAGTAGTGTGGTACCAGATATGTTTGGTTCATCGGTTGCCTAGGATACGAAACCATAGGTAGCTACGGCACTGGGTTTAGCAAAGGCGTCTGATGCTGTAAGGCTTGCATGAGTCCCTGTATTTGCGTCGGATGCCCAGTTTGCCCAAGAGAAGGTAGTAGACCAGAGATATTCTATCCCAAATATGTACTAGCAATGATAACTTCAACATATGCATCGACCAACCTAGCGGGTGGTGGCCTCATCCTTTTTACCAAGGCTGAAGTAAGGTTGTCCAATGTTGCATAGTAAATAGGTAGGACAACAACATCATTGAAAACATATGGGGCCTACAACTGAGGGTACGCTCTATGGAAGCAATCATCGAACGAGCTAATCGGTTCATTGATTTCCTTTTGAACCAACATGAAGTGTCGATACGAATTTGTGGGACTGACTGGGGTCTTGAACTTCTGCAGAAAAACACTCTTCAAAAGATCCCATGTACTGATATTTCTGGCTGGCAAGTTGACGTACCAATAGAAGGCCTCCTCCCCTAATAAGTAAGGAAAGAGCCTACAAGCTACATCCTCATAAATGATCTACATGGTCTTCAAGGCAATTTCAAAAATCTTGACATGCTCTTTGGCCTTTCTTTGCGGATCCCAGGAATTGAACTTCATGTAAAAATTCTCAGGATTCTTTGGCATATCATGGTAGAGGTTGAAAGTGAGAGGAGAGGTGGTTGCGCCAAATTGGTCTATGGCTATGATGGGGCGACAGAAATAGATGAGACAGTAGCAAGGCTAGTGACCGTATTTGGCTGAAAGGCAACATTCAACCCAGATGGAGTGATAACCTGGAAAGTTGTATGAATTGGATGAGCAGGTGGTGCTGTCAGTGAAGACGAAGGAGATGGAGGTGGGAGGGCAGCGAGCTGCTCGGTGGGAACGGTGATGGATGGTTCCCCCTACTTAGCTCTTTTAGCTCAAATAGGGGGCTGCAATTCCCGTGACTCTCCTTTGTTGGGTGTAGACCTCAAGACTCGGTGGAATCTTTCAGGGGAGAATCACCCAATTCGATCCAGCTTATCTGTCTGGCCCTCCTTCTAACACCAGTTTTGTTGGTGGTGTTTTTATGCACTTCACAACACAGTTAATACATAGTTGCATTACCTCTCTTGAAAGACAATCTTCCACAATCAAATTGCAGAACACTATCCCAAGGTCTCTCAAATGTCAGGTCATGATGGAGCTTGGAACATATCAGTTGTTTGATGTGATTTTGCTAGAATCACAAGGTGGTCTTACATGGTCAAAGCTGTAGAAGAATTGGGTCAATGAATGGAGTTTTGTGGATAAGAAATTATTGTACCTTGTTGCAGGTTCAGACAACAGTCTTGGACTCCATTATTTTTTCAGATTTGGCTTTACAATGTGCAACAAACCTTAGCACAAGATGTTTCTATAAAAAAAGGAAAAAGGACAAGGAAGAGGGATGTTTCCTGGACCTGTAACTACCAATGAACAGTGAACATGAAGGCTCCTGCTGTGGACAGTTTCCTTAAACAAAAATTCACTTAATCTAAATTTTCACAATATCATGAAATTTGTGCTATCTTCTAAGGACTATAGATATTCATCATTCATTCGCCATGGAAATGTGAATAAAGATAAAGTTTAATGAGCAACAATGGGATTAAAGTCTAGGCTAACTTTACACAGTCATATATTAGTAGCAAATGACCAAAATTATGGACGAGGAAAGCATACACACAACAGTAATCTTCAAAACCAGAGACACAATACTAATTCTACCAAAATCAATCTAAGGATACTAAAATAGCAAAGTAACTTGAAGCAAAGTTCTAACTAAATGGAGAAGAATCATGAAACATGTGGAGAAACCCAGAAATACACCAAAAAATGACTGTATTTTCTATTATTTTTTCAATAGCATGTCTTTACAACAACTCAACTCTCTAAAATGAGAGGAGGAGAGCCCTATTTATAGTTTCCAAAAAACAAAATGAGTGGCCAAAATTCGATTCTATTGTGTGGCCAATATTCACTTTACAATAGGGTTTCACCTACCCCAAAATATATATTACATTTATAAATTCATTCTTGTCTTTTCCCTATTTCATCTTCAAGTGACAGCACTATAACAATTTCATCCTTTAGCTATTTGCCCTTTGTTGCAGCTATTCCTTGAGGAATTCTTGTCGATAACAGGGTTTCCTTCACGCTTCTTCAGTGCTACATACTCTACGAAGTTCATGATCAATGACTAGAGCTTATCCATCTCTATGATGTCTGAGCACAACACTTGGTAGCTCCATTCCTAGGAATTGCTGACAAGTTTCTTCCAATCCTTTTCAGACTTTGCCGCACTATCCCTGAAAATCTCTGACTGTGCAAAGGCACAGGCTGCAAAACTCATGAAGTCCATGGTGACTTCAACTGACATCCCATCTTCCATAATTTTCAAGAAGTGGGGCTTTATGCTCTTAGGGTTGATCTCAGCTGTGGGTTGCTCATACCCAGTTATCAACTTGATGTATTGAGAGCACTCCTCTCTAGAATCCCTAGCCCATTCGATGTCTGGCGCTATCCGCTCAATGATCTGATCAAGCCTTTTCCTTCTATGGTTGAAATCTCACTTCCAGACATCTACTAACTAGTGGTCATCGTCTTTGAAAGCCAGATCCTTCTCCCAAACCTTGCCTAGCAATGTGAGTATGGCCTTGATCTTTGGACAGGTCACCTCATACTTCCTTGGGAATTACTCACAGATTTTCCCTGTACCCTCAAGGGTCCTTTGCACTTCAAGGAACTTGTTTGCTATTCAGACAACCAAATTGATGCTCGTGTTTCCTATGTCCAAAACCTACCAGAACCGATTTTTCGTAGTCTTGTCTAAGATCAATCTCTTTTCCAACTTATTAATCTACTCCTGGGACAGTAGCTGAGGTGGGGCGGATGACATCATGGGCTGCTCATCCGGGGATGACCATTGCTAAATGTAAGCCGTTAGATCAGCCACTTGTTCCTTAAGCTCTTCCTTTTGAAATCTTATCCTGCTGAATAAGATGTACTACTGTGGCGACCGACTCCTGGAGGTGATCGACCTTCTATTCTCTCATGGCCATTCCCAAGTTGATGGTGGAGACGTTATAAATTATACCCTATTCTCCGACCACTGGTGTCGCTATCTACACTGCCCTTGATCCTGAGGCATCCATGGTTATGTTTGATCTGACCTTTGGTTTCTTCTCCTTCTTTTTGGTGCTTACTTGTGCTCTGGCTATGATGGCTTCCAACCTTGCCTTGGGATCCTTCAAGGTGGGAGTTTTCTATTTTAGCTACCTTTGCAACCACTTGAGTACTTGGGGCTCCTCCCTAGGTGGTTTACCTTGTCTCCCGTTGTCTTTCTTCTCAAGCTCGACGGTTCTAACAACAAGAGCCTTCTCTTTGGTTCCCGCATCTTCCTTCTCATCAGAGTCTTGTTGAAGGGCTTTATGTTTAATGGGGGATTTAGTATGCAACTGCTCTTTGGGTGGATCTTTCTTTCCATCATCCCCCTCTTCTTCGTTCTGATTATATCCATGCTCTTTCAGGTTCTCCCCCTACTCGTCCTCGTGGAGGGATGCTTCTTTGTCATGCTATAGAGTCTGGTTTTGTTTCTTAGTAGGAGACTTGCTACCCTCTGTCTCTTGAGTAACAATCTCTTCTTCTCTTACGAGCTGGTCTTTGGCTTCTTTATCTTCAATTTCCTTGAGTTGCTTCCCCCATTCTACATTAAGCTCGAGATCATTTGATTCTTTTATAAATTCAACATTTAGCTCTTTGCTACCCTCATTGGAGGACTCATAAGCTACCTCGTCAATTTCTCGGTGCTCAAATAGTGGGTGTTCTAGTACTCAAATTCCTCATCCTTTGGCCTCGTTGCTGCCTCTAGCTGTTGTCGCTCAAGCTCGTCTTATATTTGCATTATCGTCTTCATCCTTGGTGGTTCAGTAGAGGGAAAGGGAATTGGAGTAGGGGCCATAGCTTGAACTACCCGATTAGTGAGCATCCCTAAGAGCTCAGAAGGCACATTTTGTATGTATTTCACGAAGGAATTAGGAAGACCAAGGACAAGCATCGTAGCAATGGGAGCAGAAGGGAGGGAAGGAGACATAGAATAAGAGGAGATGGGCGAGGTCGTGGAAGATTGTGAATCCACGGGAATCATCTACAAGATTGGAGGAGTAGCAGCAAGGTTGATAGAGATGTCCACAACAGACGGGGAGGAAGCAGAAGTGGCAAGTGAAGCATGCAGAGAGAAAGTAGTAGTAGTAGCAGCAATGACTGAAGGAGGTGGTGACCTTGGTGAGTTGGATCCCTCTTCTCTAATCCCAAGGGGTGGACCCTTGGGCAACACGGCCATCTTCGTGCCTCCAGTTGTTTTTCTCTTCTTCTTGGAAGGTTGTGGCTCAAAAGACTTGTGGGCATAGACCTTTGGTTTAGGTAGCTGCTCACTAGCCTCATTTCGCTTCTTGGTCTTGACAGATGGTGGTCTGCTAGATGTTTCTCCAATTGCGGTAGTAGCTGCCCCTCCATCGGAGCCACTTGGTTCACTTTCCAGTCCCTTGAATGTCAAGGCGACTCCTTGTTGTTTTAGTCAGGCCACCTTTTGGTCAATCCATGCCCTTGTTCAGATCTCAACGGGCCTAGTGAGTATGTTGATATCATCAAGTTCTAGTTCATTCTAGTTAATTGTAGGCACCGAAAAATTGGTGATGACATCGTATCCTGGATCAATCATTGTTTCTTCATCTTCTTCGAGCTGGTTAGGAATCAGGCACAGGTTGATTCTTCACACATAGATGGCAGTCATGCGCATGTAGTGCCTCAACTGCACCTCAAGGTCATCTTTGTAGTTGGCCCAAAAGTCTTCAACGTTGTGGAGGTGGGCGTACTCTCGTCCTAGTACCTTTGTGATGTGTCTGTAAGGGTCCATCCGAGGTCGAGCTATATATTTATGAAATTTGTACTCAGCCAACTCCCTTTCTGAATACCCCGCACACTGGGAGGTATGAATCTTGTACATTCCTTGGTCGAGCCCAATGGGGTAAGACAGGCCCACCAAATGCTTATTGCTCAGGATGCTATGAATATGTCGTAGCTGTCGGGTTAGCTCCAATAGAATGATCCTGTCATTGGTGTATTGGGGCAGCTTATTTGGTCTTTCCGTGAATCCCTCGACACGAATGTATGTGAACTTAGGGAATTGTATGTAGAGGAAGGAATACTGCTTGAGGAGAGCTTTGGCACTATGCGAAACTCTCCTTTGAAAGTCACCCCTGAGGGACCGAATGATGTACGTGATGAAGGCATCATTCACCTGACAATAATCTCTCTTGAAATTCCTGAACTATAGCTGAGTGTATTTGTCTTAAGGCTTGAGTTCCACCCCTGATGGATCACTGGGTACCATTGTACATCCCTGATATTGCAGCTGATGAGCGAGGGAATATACCAAGTAGGAGGTCATGAAGAACTTGGAGCTCTTTTTCACGGTTGTAAACTGCTCCTAGAAGCAATCACTGATTATCTGTCCCCAATAGAAGGTGGTCCCCTTGCCGCGGAGAATCTCCTCTATGAAATAGAACATCCACTCTTGGAAGGAGGCCACCATAGGAAGGCCCATTACTCGACTCAACAAAGTTACGAGGTCATGGTAATCCTCGAAGAAGTCGCTACGATAAAGCTCCTGAGGAAGCTTGCCAGTGCTACCTCGCTTATCCTTTAACTAATACTGATTGATGACCTTTTTTCACCCCAAGAGATCCTGCTCCCAAAGTTCCTAGCACTCCCCCATGGTGGGGATTCCATGCTCTCATAAGCAGGAATGTGGAATGTTGTTGTTATACCTGATGAGGACATGTCTGCTAGGATATTTCCATCTCGATCCACTATACTTCAAGTTTCTTCCTAATAGGCTTCTACACATGCCATTACTAGTTCTGGGACTACTAAGGCTGGTGGGAAGCCTGCAGCTTTGGCAATTCTACTTTTCTTTATCAGTTTTGCATTCTCTATCTTAGGGTTCATCCTGACCCTTTGTATGAATTTGTCAACATCGACCTGGCTGATGTTGGTATCTATGATATCTCTCTAGAGAGAGGTGACTCTAGATTGTATGGGGAACCCCTGGAACTTGTACTTCATCAGGTCCCTATCCTCCTTGCCTCGAGGTGTCTTGTCTATTCCTTTCCCTTTCTCCTTGGAGGCACTGAAAGTTTTTGCACCGGATTCCATAAATCCTGCACAAAAGACAAGAATCAGTAGCAATAAACATGATGAAATGGTCTCGGACAAGTCCCTACACATCAAGATTAGCTCTGCAATCACTATTCATATTCAATAAGTTCATAACACTTGATAATTCATCGTTAGCAAGCAATGCAGAGAAATTGGGTTCCCAGGGCTGGAACTCCCCATGCAGAATGCCGTTTGAAAGGGCAAAGTGAGGATGGAATTCCCAAAGGTATTTCTTGGTGTTGGATTTGAGTAATAGAAGGTTGGCATGAAGGAAGACCTGAATTTAGCAAGTGGGTTGAATTCCATTTTGGATTTGGAGGTCATTTGATCCTTCATTTAGGAGTTCAGGTACTAACTGTAGGAAAGCCGTTGGAAATGGCACAGGGGAGGCGGAAATCTGGGTCTCAGAATCTGGGTCTCGGATTGTCATCACTGGGAAGCGGTTGGAAATGCCAAAATGGAAGTGAAAATCTGAGAAAGAAAATCTAGAGGAAAGTCTCCGGAGATGGTTAGAGGGTTCGGAATAACCAGGCAGTGAAGAGAGCATCGGGACCCGGAGGTCAGGAAGCTGTCCCAAATTTGCCATTAGAATAGCGTCGGTGGAACGGAATCTCGAGAGGGGAATTTCAGCGATCAGAATCTGGAAGAAGCTCAGGGATGAGATATTTTTCTTGAAATTGGTTTCAGCGGGCAGCAGACTAGGGTCCGGGAGTTGAGAAGATGTCCCAAAATGGCCGTTTGGAATGACAAATGTGACACAGAATTCTGAGGACATAATTTCGGAGGTCTAGGTCCAGAGGGAAATTGGTCGAAGGTTCTACTTGGAAGCTGGAATAGATTTGCGGAGCCGGGAACTGGGGTTCAGAAAGCCACAAGGGGAAGGTCGTTGAAATGACGAAGTCAACACAATCCTAGGGTTGTTTTGATCTTGGCAAGTTTTTTCGATCTTTTCAAGTTTTAGACATACTTCGAGGGTCTAAGGTTTGGAGATCGGGAAGACGCTCGGGCGAGGCCATCGAAACAACGACGACACAATGGAATCCTGGGAGGGGAATTCCAAAGGTCAGAGCTCGAGGTGGGTTTTGCTGCGAAGAATTTTGAAGTGAGGACGATGGTGGGAAAGTCCGGGCCTGCGGATGTCGGCAGCTGTTCTGAAGAACGGGCTTGGAGAGATGAAGCTCCGGATTTCAAATTCGGCTAGTTAAATGATTGATTTTTGATTTTCTAAAAAATGAGTTTTTAGTGGAGGGCATAAATTTACTTAATTTCAACCCCATTTTACATATTTACATTCATCAAAACGTGAAATTTCACAAAAGGAAGGGTAGGGCATGCGGATGGAAAACCTACCTCAAAATCTCGAAGAATAAATAGTCAGATGCGTGGAAGACGTCAGAAAAGAACTCGGATTGCTAGGTGGAAAATGCCTAGATGCCGGAATCTCTTCAAACTATTCTATCACTTGGACTAATGATAATGACGACCAGAAAATTCATTTAAATAGTTAAAACCGCCATTAATGTAGCATTTAATTCCTTCATACGGTGGTGGGTGGAGTTGGTATGTTTAAAATCACAGTCGGCGGCGGGAGGTCCGAATTTCGGCGGTTGGGAATCCGTCCCGCCACAACCGTTGAAATGGCAAAGCTCGAGAGGAAATTCAGAGGGGGAAATGCGACTTCCAAGGTCTGGGGTCCGGAAAGACGTTGGATGCTGAATGCTGAAACAACAAACCCAAAACGGAAATACGAAAGGGGAAACCTGGGGGTCTGCGCCCGAACAGAGCTAGAGACGCAAGAAAGGGAATTCTGACAAGGAAAACCTGAACTGACCCCAGACTTGGCATTTTTAAAGGGGTGACTTTGTTCAAGCTTAAAATATGACTTTGGGGAATGCGCTGACCTTTTAGGACACAAAAATGGGCACACAAAACGAGGAAAAGCAAAAAAGGCTTGCAAAACAATAGAGGGAAAAGAGGGTCCCCGTTCCAAATGGGGCACATGTGCAAAAGGCACAATAGTAACATGTTTAGGAGAAACATTGTTGGTCAACCATTTTTTTCAGCTTTGGTTTAACTTTTTCCAGAAACCTCGGGTGTCTTTGTGTTTCTTTATCTGTGAGATTCTCAGCTTTTCCCTGCGTGGCATATTCATTCTTCTTATATGTCTTGAAACAAAGGTTGACACCATGCATTTATGGATCTTACATACACTCTGCATTTTCTTCACAAAACTTCACATGGGTATCTGTAAATAATGAGAAAAAACTCTTTTGATTTCAAAATTTGTACAGGCATGGTATTTTTGAGTTTTCACAAGCATTTACAGGCCATGGTACCAAACAGTATTGTCTCATTATAGCATGCTTTCATTTGATCTGCAACAATTCTCTTCATTTTGAGGAGCTCTAAAGCTGAAAAAGCTCGTGCATTGTCTAAAAGCTCTTATGAGATTATGATGATGCTTGGTCTCTTGCATATATATTTTTTTTAAATGCTAAACAAAGTTCTACGTTCATTCACCTCCATGTCATATAGTGGCTCAAAATGATGGTGCTATTCTAAAAAATGAAGCCTCCCTTCCTCTTTCTATTCTTATCACTGACCTTCTAAAAAAAAATTAGTAGCTTGGCAAGAAGACTTTTCTTGATTTTCTCGAGCTTGCTCCATAAAAGATATATGCTGATTTTTCTGTATTGTCCATCATATTGAAACTTTGAGGCTCCAAGAACTTTTAGCATATTTTTTGCCATTACTAAATGCTGTTAAAATTCTGGCATATTTGCTGTGATAAGGTATGTTGTAATTCAGACTATTGTTCAAATCATTGTGACTATTATTCATGATAATTTATGACTATGAGTAAACATGTCCTTCTCATATAGTATGCTTTGCATAGGATTCCATAATGCTATGGTAATCATTAAGCTTCATTTCCTATATATCATGAAGATTGTGTTCAAACATTTATGAAAGTCCTTCAACATAGCACAAGTAATACCTCATTGATCCCTGTAACCACAATCGCTTGAAAGTCCTTTGGTAAATGGTATAGAGCATAGATCTTACCGAACCAAAAATGGTTGTAATATAATGGTGACTCATTTATGTTAACCATGGTTGTACCTATATATTAGCTGGATATTTTCTATGAGGTTAGCATGACACTTGAACTCTGGCACATTTATTAAAAAATCTGAAATAGAGTTTCCAGTTGTTAGAAATCATGCCCTTTTTTGTATTGCATGTGTCTCACAGGATTCCATGATGTCTTCTTTTAAGACTGTTACATGCTTTTGAAATTACGTAAACACCTTAAAGCATGAGTACTCAGTTTCTCTTCAATTTAAAGAGGCTCTATACTTCATTTAGATGAAATATGAAAATGTAAAGTAGAGCTTAATAGGATATAATGCAAATGATGAGTTCTCACACTATTTTTCTGAATCTCTTTGAAATAAGGTTGCTTGAATGATTATATTCTTTAGTTTCAGCAGATCTCCTAATGACTTTTTTGACATTAATGAACTCTCATATGTAGCCTAAGAGTGTGCCTTCATTGATATGTCAATCTCAACCCTTGTGGGAGGCCATTTTATTCCACATATTCGATAAAATGATCACGAACACAATGAACTTATTCCTGCATAGTGAACAAACATGTTAGCAAAATAAAATAAATTGAAAGCTTCCTCTTTTCCTCCTCTTTGAATTTTTGTAATCATTTGATGGATGCCTGATTGATTTTATTCTATATTTCTATTGGTAGCATAGGCATATGATAGGATCTTATTCGCATTGCTCTAACCACACTTTCATCATACTTGCAGGTACGCGGAGTTGGAGCTAGAGCTAGAATTGGAATCGCAACTGAAGACCCAACCTATCAATGATTCGTCATTGCAGGAAATGATGAATCACTTTCTACCCTATGATTTCTCTATTTTTAGTTGTATACTTTGCTTTTTCTCATGCACCCTTATTTGATTGTAAAAATAAAAAAGAGTTACTCCCACGACTTGTGTGGGATTCTGGTTTATACATTATGAATAAAACAAAAAACATTATGCAAACTTATGGTATCATTTTGGAATGTTTTTTGCATAACATTACTGAAATTTATACTGTAATAAAACAATGCACAATATGAGTACTTTAGCAGAAATTTTAAACAACTTGTGTACCTTGGCTTGAATTTACAATTCAGCTCTACCTGTTTGAGCTGGTAGTGAAAAATAGGTAACAAATTAGTGACCTCTACGAAGTGTTTTCCTACTAAACACCATAGACCAGTTATGTAGCTTATCCATTGGGCACAGAGTCCTTTCTTGCTTTTAACCTCCTTTGAAAAACTCTGTAACTCAGCTTCACACAACAAACTAAAAGAAAGTACTACAATTTTGTTTATGATAGAATCTGAAACTCCAGTGTAGTGATTGCACTTATTGAAAATGAAATAATACTGAAGGAAACTAAAGTGCAATGGGCACTTATTGAAAACAAATTGAACTGAAAACTTAAACTACTATGTACAACAGTTACTAAAAACTGCTTAATAGAACTACTTGAGATGGATCCCATTAACGGGGATTGGCAACACTTCTCCATCCAACCTTGAGAGCTGGAAAGCATTATGCTCTTTCTTTGTTGTTATAATGTCTGGGCCATCCGACATGGCATCAAACTTAGAATGTTTATCGGGCCTACTCTTCAACTCATCCCATTTGAAAACTAAATCACCTTCGTTGAAGACTCTTGCGACTGCTTTCCTGTCGAATGTCTTTTTCATCTGAGAATGATGAATCTAAAGCTTTCTAAAAGCTTCTTTCCTGGTTTCATCCAACTCTGTTAACTCAACAAGCCTAACTTTCACTAGCTGCTCCTCAAGTAACTCCAATTCCTTTATGTAGCTTAGAGTTGGGAACTCTATTGAAATAGGTAGCTTGGCATCTTTACCATAAACCGAAACATAAGGTGAAAAACCTGTTGATGATTTTGGTTTAACTCTATCAGCCCAATGGGATAATTTAAGCTTGTCATGCCATGACCTCTGATTATCTTCAATTGTCTTTTTAATGATCTTAATTAGATTCTTGTTTGTCGATTTTGCTTGTCCATTACGCTGGGGGTAATAATTGGATGAAGTGTTCAAATAAATTTTATTGTTTATTGACCAATTTGAAACTTTTAAGCCAACAAAGGCTAAAGAATTATCTGAAATAATGGACTCAGGTGTACCAAACCTGGAAACTATATCCTGATAAAAATTTAAAACTGATGTTTCATTTGCATCGCTTAGAGAAACTGCTTTTGTCCATTTTGTGAAGTAATTCATTGGTGTCAAGATCCACTTGTGCCCTACACTTGATGGTGGGTTAATAGGATCGATGAAGTCAAGTCCCCACTTTCCAAATGGCTACTCAACCTGGATTGGATTCAGGGGCAGAGCTGCTAACTTTTGTTTTCCTACAAACAATGAACATTTAGTGCATTTTCTGACATAAGCATAAGCATCCTTGAAAAGGTCCAACCAATAATACCCTGCTTTCATGATTTTTAAAGCTATAGTACGTGGTGCAAAGTGACCTCCAACAGGTCCATCATGGAATTCCTCTAAGATTATTTGAATCTAATCAGGGCTTATGCATCTGAGAAATACTCCATTGAAGTTTTTTTTATATAAAACATCATTTATTATTGCATAAGGAATTGCCTACAATCTATAATACCTTCACTTAGATTTGTCCATACCTTCTGGGAAATCTCCAGTATGCAAGTAATGGATCATTTGATGAATCCAGTTAACTAGAACAATTGAAACAGAAGGTTCTTCATCATTATTCAGAACTGTTATGACCTCTTCATTGCTGTTCTATTCATTTTCTGCAAGTTGTTTGCATAGTCCTTTACCTCGAATAAGCTTGGTAACCTTTATGTTGATATTGTATTCCATGAACTTGGTTATCTAGCCTACTCGCTTGTCATCAGTGTCTTTATTCAGAAGAATTTCCTTGACTGTTGGATGAGCTACCAACAAATGTATTTTATTGTTAGATAGTATATGTCTAAACTTTTTGAGACTCCTTACTATATCAAGCACGTGCTTTTCAACAAATGAATATCTTGTCTCATAATTGTGCAAAATTTGACTAAAAAATGCAACGGGTTGTTCAAGTCCTTGATCATTTTGCTGACAAAGCATAGCAAAAATTGTATCAACACTACCAAACGCATATAATATAAAATCTTTGTCAAAGTTTGGATTTATTAGTGTCGGGGCTGCTGCAAGTGCCTCCTTAATTTGCTCAAAACTGTTATTACCCTCCTTTGTCTAGCTGAACTACATATTTTTCTTTAGCATGGTTGTGAGAGGTTGTAGCAACATTGCAATGTTAGGAATAAATCTCCTAACAAAGTTTATTCTTCCTAAAAAGCTCTGCAAACCTTTTTTGTGAGCGGGAAGTAGTAAAGCCAGAATGGCTGTAATGCGTTCTGGGTCAATAGAAATACCGTCTTTTGAAACAATGTAACCCAAAAGCTTACCTTCATGAACAAAAAAAATGCTCTTCTTTGGATTCAAAGAAATTCCATATTCTCTACATCTCTCGAATATCTGTCTAAAATGACCAGAAAGTTCATTTGCATTTCGTGAGAAAATAGTGATATCATCTAAGTAAACAAGAACAAATTTATCTATCAAACCTTGGAGAGCCATATCCATTGCTCTCTAAAAGGTTGATCCTACATTTGACAATCCAAACATCTTTCTATAAGCCATAGTACCCCACTTGGTGGTAAAAGCTATCTTGTACTAGTCTTCCTCCTTAACCAATATCTGGTTATAACCTGAATATCCATCCAACAATAAGAACCTTTTTGATCTTGAAACAACCTGTAGTATCTGCTCCATTGAAGGCAGTGGATAGTGATCCTTAAGTGAAGCTCTATTTAGATCACGAAAATCAATGCACAATCTTATCTCTCCATTCTTCTTTCTGACGGGCACCAAATTAGATACCCAAGAAGTGTGCTTGATTGGAAATATGATACTTCCTTCAATCACCTTGTTCAATTTTGTTTTCATCAAGTGTTCTAATTTTAGATTCAGGGGTCTTTGCTTTTATCTGACTGGTTTTGTGTTGGGTTCCAACTTGATTGTGTATTGAGATAACTTAGGTTTAAAACCTTTTAGATCTCCATATTCCCAAGCGAAGATGTCATTGAATTCTTGAAAATGTGAAATAAAATCTTGTTGTTCCTCCTTTGTATAGACTTTGCCAAGCTTGAAAAGCTTGTCTTTAAATATTTCTATTGGTTCATAATGTTCCTGTTTCACTATGATGCCAGATTTGTCTTTTCTAACCTAGTCATCAGTGTTGAAAATGGACTCAAGGGTCACCAAACCTTTTGGTAGTTTATTAGACTTCAATTGCATGACCTGATCACCATATTGTTGATCAAACTTGCGCTGGTTTCCAACAGAAAACTCTACCTCTTCCATCAGAAATGGAATATTTGTTCATCACTGTCAAAAATATGCTAGCTTATATTATTATCAAGTACTGAAGGTCTAACAATTACCTTCACATATTGCTGCACTTGCACATTATGAACTTCAGTTGGGATGTCAAATTGTGATCCCATGGCAGCAAGCTTATCAGCATGCTTATTCTAGTTTTTGGGTATTGATTCCAGATTAAATGCATCAAACTCTTCAATTAAGTCTCAAACACAATGCTTATATAGTTTCAGCAAATCATTCTTTGTTAAATTCAGATTTCTCACCTAATTTTCTATTAATTCAGAATCACCAAACACTTGTAAACACTTAATATTTCTCTTTCTAGCCCACTCTAAACTGTGTATCAATGCTTTGTACTCAACAACATTATTGGAGCAACTGAAAGAAAATCTAAAAGCTAAATAATACCTATCATTTTTAGGTGATATGAGCACTGCTCCTCCACCAACACCAATTTTACTCCTAGATCCATCAAAGTACAGTTTCCAAAGCTGATTGGTTTGTTGTTCTAACTCTTTTTCCTCCTTGACCAGATTTGGAATGGTCATATTGGGCTCCTGAATCATATAAACGCCCAAACCTACTTCATCCATGAGACTAAACGAGTCAATCTCATGATATTCAACTATGCACTCATCTAAATTTATATCAGGTATGCCTTCTATAGGTATAGTGGGGTCGAGGGTCATGGATTGATCCTCCTAATCATGGAAAGCCAGGTTTGTGTTTATAGGATTTGGCACATAGGGCTCGATATGGTCTTGGCTAGTGGTTTTGACGTAATGGTAACTTTGGTACCATACCTAGTTCTGAAAAATATGTGAGACCAGTCTGACGACAGATAACCACCTAACTTTGTAGTGAAATATCTAGATAGATAAATGACAAAATAAGGTGGGAGATCGATAACATAAATATCCTGAGGTACTTGAAAATTCGGACATGCATGTAATGTAAGGGGCAGATTTTTGATAACTCCTATAGACTTAATGGCTATACCGTCTAACTAAACTACCGCTTTTGACAATGGCTCATACTCGAGACCTAACTTGTCTACCAACTGTTTAGGCATGATTGAGCTGCTAGCTCCTGAATCTATCATACAATTATGCACTATGCTATTACCAATAATCAGACTAACATAAAAAGGTGGTGGTTTTACCTCTTGAATTAACTGCCCCTTTTTGTTGTCTGAACTGTTCGCAAAAACTCTTGGATGTTCTTTGGTTGTTTCGTCAGAAATGGAAATTTTTGCCAAGGCTTCTTGCAGACCTTCTTTTTTCCCAGGTAAGTGTAACACATCCAACATGGTAATGCTAACCATTGCTTTCTTCATATGATCAACAATATTAAAGGTAAGAGAACTAACCTTATGTTGGGCTTTAGGAACAACAATCTCCTTTTGCACTAGATCTGGTTGATTTTTTTGCTACTCTTTAACTAGTTTTGCTTGTTTCTGCTATTCTTTAGCAGTCTCAGGTTGCTTCCTTGGTAAAATTTGAACATCTGGTGAAGAAGGAAGCTGTGACTGGTCTTTATTAGCTACTGGAACTTGAAATTTTTGTTGAACAACTTGTTGTTTAACCTTATCAGCTTGTTGTTTATCACTTTCTGGCTGCTATTTGTCAGAAACAACTTGTGTTCTCAAATCTGTTGCTCTCTTCTTGGACCTTGTGTTTGTTGCAATAGACACATCTAATTGATTTTTACCTTGTAACTGATTTACTCCACAAAATTCATTGCCTTACTAGTTCATCATAACAACATCCATGTCATTCTGTTGTGTTTGATCATTCTAATCATTGGCATCTTTTGTTGTATTTTATGTTGCAGTATATGTGCTCTATACCATCAAAGCTTGATTAATAACGCCATTCATGCACGTAGCCTGATTGTGAGGTTGATTACATGGGTAACACCATACATAATCATGTGCTAAATTATTCTGAACTGGAACGAGTTCCTTTGATGAGTTGGCAGCTTGCTGGTTCTGGTTATATGATGGCTTAGGATTGAAATTCCTACGCTGTCCTTAATTGTCAGCCTAATAGGGAGGTCTATTAGGCTGAAAAGGTGCTTGGTAAGGCCTATAATTCAGGTTTTGTTGCCTTTTGAGAATGACCAAATCATTGCTAACTGTCTGCAACAATTTTTCCATCTCTAGTTGATTGCCCTTAAGCTCTTGAAACTCAGATTGTGCTGGAAAAACACTATTTTGGATAATTGGCTGATAGCCTAAGGCTGGTTCAGCTGGAATTGAGGCAATTGGTGGAAAACTAATTGGCATCAAGGGGTGGATATCTGGAAATATAGGCATAGGTGGCCTTGGTGCAATTTTACCAACCTATATAAGGTTGTTTTCTGCTCTAATAGCAATATCATAGGCTATTGGTAGTGTTAAACCCCCCATTGACTGGATCATTAAAGCTATATCACTATTTAATGACCTAAGGTAATACAAAAAATAATGATCAAGAGTAGGTCTTACCATTACCGGAATCCTATTCTAGGTTCGTTGAAACCTGAAGTTGAAATCCATCATTTGTTCTTGTGGCACTCTCTTAATAGTTGTCATTTGCTTGACTAGAGATTGATGGTCAAATTTTTCTGAGAATTGCTTGCTCAACTTGTCTCCAAGATCATCCCATGTTGCAATAGTGTTAACTAGTAAACCGTGAAACCATTGAAGCACTTTTCCTTTGAAAGATGCTGCTAGTAGCCTCAGCGCGACATTTTCTTGCGTAACATGGTGAATTCCACATAGCGAAGCCATATCTCTGATATGCTCGATTGGTGTTGTTTGATCTTCACCAATGGAAAAGGGAAAAAATTTTAGTGCTGCAACAAGAATATTATCATGTTGTGCCAGATTCAATGGGCTACCCCCATTGAATGGTACGAATGAATGTACTCTGGCCATCGGAGCTGCTGGTGTTCTGAATATTGCAGCTTGTAGAATTGGTATGGGTGAGGTAGATTGTCGGTAGTTTGGTGAAGCTGAATGTGCACTCAGATGCCTTTTGGATGATCTGCCTCTCCTTGATGTGTAAACAATTGGCTCTCTTCTAAAGGTTGGAGAAACTTAAAGGTTTCTTAAAGATCTTTAAAAAATTCTTCTTGCTGTCCTTCCTCTCCTTTTTGGCGAAGACAGCTGCAGATACTCGAATGGAGAAGAGATTCTTCTCATCTGTATATTTCTCATACTCTTGCTACTGATCTACTTTGAAATTTGATCATGGAGTCACCAGGTACTTGAAAATAGCTCTTCTAAAAAGCTGGTAACCTATTGTACATACTAAAACAACAGCTTGAATAATTAGATTCAGTCCCATCGGGCATGCCAAAAACTGTTGTCAAATAGATTGCACCTGTATCCTTGAATAATTAAATTCAACAATCTGTTGAAACATTGGAACTAATTCCAAGCTATGGGTATCCTATAAGGAATTAGACCTCTAGATTCTAGGTTGGTTCCTATAAATATTTCTGATTAATACTTGGGTAACTTGCTAGGAAAAGGATAAAAGATTTAACTTGAATGCAGAACTATGAAACTTTAATTACAGTGATTCTTGCATCTAAAAATGATGATCTAAAAGGCAGTTTGGTTCACAATTGATTCTCAATATATCTAATTTGCACATCAAAATCTGAACAGTTTGAACTCATATAAATGCTCCATAAAAAGGCTCATAAAACTATCTTCTTTCAGAGGAAAAGAACAATGTTCTCACAATTAAGAAAATAATTTTAAATTATGAACTCAGTGTATGACCTATGAATTAAACTTGAATGCATACATATACTTATGATTGAGATAGAAAGATAGAGGTTTCAATGCTGAAACACAATATAATTTGATCAAAAATCAAACACAAGAATGACGCCTGAAACCTTGAAGGAAAAACCTGACACTATTGAAAAGATAAAAGGAAAAAATCCATGCAATAACTAAGGGTAACATGTAAAACATACTATGTATTAATCTGAAATGATGTTGAGTTACAAATAATTTGCTTTGCAGAATGCAAAGGAGAAAAACAAGAATTAAGGAAAAAAAGTTTTCTCAATATATACCAAAGCCAAAAGGCATGGAAAATAGAACTGAAAGTCAATCTCAAAGAGAAGATGACAACTCCAAGGTAAATTTTTACCAGAAGCAAATATCTCTAAAAAAAGGAGTCAAAACCATGCGAAAATGAGTGCACTCAGGTCCAAACTTGCTGTCAACTGTTAACTGAACATGCAACACCCAAACTGAACTGAAAATTCCACAAAAGGTGGGCCCAAGCATGCGAAAGTGTCCTCATTTGTATCAATCCGCCCATACCAAAATGAAACTCCACTTTGCCTAATATTCTATGCTTGTATTCAAGATAGTTAAATAAATTAAATGATTTATATTTTATCATTTAATTTATCAACTCTACAAAAAGTAATGCAAGGCATAAATAATTTAATTTATATCTAAAATGGAATTTTTACTTTATAAACATGAGCCCATGGATATTATAAAATCCTCCACAACTCTCAACATGTATCAATCTCTAATACATTGATCAACCATTTTATCATTATTAACATTTGACTACTGCCGACCACATCACTAGGCTTTTTGACCTTATAGGTCATGGACCATGGAGGTAAAAGAAGTAGAATAATAACTCAAAAGTTATGGAAAATCACCCTGTGTCGAATTAGGGATTTGTCAAAAGGGCTACCGAAACCCCAAACTTGACTTCCATTTCACTTTTGAGCATTTTGAGGAAGCTTCATGAAGAAGCTCTAGCCGCCATGCCATGCTGCCGCCATGAAGAAAGCTTGGGGGACCTCTGTATCACCAACTTTCTTGCTCTTTCTTGGCAATCTCTACGCACAGACCTGGTAAGTATTTTAAGATCTTTATGGCTCCATATTCTGATTTGAATGAAGGAAATTGCCTTCTTAGCTATGACATGTATGATTTTTCCATGTATTTCTGTATTCTCTATTGTTACTTTTGACAAGCTCCTTACCTCTCTGCATTTTTCCTCACCAGTCTGATAGAAGGCAGAATGATTAATATATGAGCATTTTTTCTTTTTGTAAAACACGTAATATTTGCATGATATTGATAAAGGCCGACCATAGTTTAAGCTCGAGCTATGTATCTGGTAATCCTCCGAGTGTTGATATGTAGACACCACAGTTTAAGCTTGTGATTTGTAGTAAGTGATGGTGTAAAACCCACGGTTATACCCCTGAAACTCTCCAGGAGAAGAAATATGAACACATTCTATACATAACACAAAATAAATTCAGCTCTTTGCATATGCTTCACTGTTCTTTTGCCAAGACCTATGGTATTTTTGTTTCTAAGTGTCTTTGTGGTTTTGGGTGTTTAAGCTCAAACTTATTTTACAAACCCCCAAGTGAGTCCTCATTCTTTCAATGAAAATAATATCTGTAACCTGCACATTTGTCTGGCCATGACCTCTCTTTATTAGCTCTTATTGGTACTCTTTTAAATTGCAAACAGCCATGACTTTGTAGATATTTTTCTTGAAACCCTAGGAGAAATGGAAACATTCTTGGTAACATGTTCAAGAGAAACATTGTTGGTCAACCATTTTTTCAAGCTTTGGTTTACCTTTTTCCAGAAACCTTGGGTGTCTTTGTGTTTCTTTATCTGTGAGATTCTCAGCTTTTCCCTGTGTGGCATATTCATACTTTTAATATGTCTTGAAATAAAGGTCAACACCATGAATTTATGGATCTTACATACACTCTACATTTTCTTCACAAAACTTCACATGGGTATTTGTAAATAATGAGAAAATACTCTTTTGATTTCAAAATTTGTACAGGCATGGTATTTTTGAGTTTTCACAAGCATGTACAGGCCATGGTACCAAACAGTATTGTCTCATTATAGCATGCTTTCATTTGATTTGTAGTAGGTCTCTTCATTTTGATGAGCTCTAAAGCTGAAAAAGCTCGTGCATTGTCTAAAAGCTCTTATGAGATTATGATGATGCTTGGTCTCTTGCATATATATATTTTTTAATGCTGAAAAAAGTTCTACGTTCACTCACCTCTATGTCATATAGTGGCTCAAAATGGTGGTGCTATTCTAAAAAATGAAGCCTCCCTTCCTCTTTCTATTTTATCACTGACCTTCTAAAAAAAAATCAGTAGCTTGGAAAGAAGACTCTTCTTGATTTTCTCGAGCTTGCTCCATAAAAGATATATGCTAGTTTTTCTGTATTGTCCGTCATATTGAAACTTTGAGGCTCCAATAACTTTCAGCATATTTTTTTCCATTACTAAATGCTATTAAAATTCTGGCATCTTTGTTGTGATAAGGTATGTTGTAATTCAAACTGCTGTTCAAATCATTGTGACTATTATTCATGATAATTTATGACTATGAGTAAAAATGTCCTTCTCATATAGTATGCTTGGCAAAGGATTCCATAATGCTATGGTAATCATCAAGCTTCATTTCCTATATATCATGAATATTCTGTTCAAACATTTATGAAAGTCCTTCAACATAGCACAACTAATACCTCATTGATCCCTGTAACCACAGTCACTTGAAAGTCCTTTGGTAAATGGAATAGAGCATAGATCTTACCGAACCAAAAATGGTTGTAATATAATGGTGACTTATTTATGTTAACCATGGCTGTACCTATATTTTGGTTGGATATTTCCTATGAGATTAGCATGACACTTGAACTCTAGCACATTTCTTTAAAAAGGTGAAATAGAGTTTCCAATTGTTAGAAATCATGCCCTTTTTTGTACTACATGTGTCTCATAGGATTCTATGACGTCTTCTTTTAAGATTGTTACATGCTTTTGAAATTATGAAAACACCTTAAAGCACAAATACTCTGTTTCTCTTCAATTTAAAGAGGCTCTATACTTCATTTAGATGAAATATGAAAATTTAAAGTAGAGGTGAATAGAATATAATGAAAATGATGAGTTCTCACACTGTTTTTCTGAATCTCTTTGAAATAAGGTTGGTTTAATGATTATATTCTTTAGTTTCAGTAGCCCTCTTAATGACTGTTTTGAGATTAATGAACTCTCATATGTAACCTGAGAGTGTACCTTCCTTGATATGCTAAGCTCAACCCTTGTGGGAGCCTGTTTTATTCCACATATCCAATAAAATGATCATGAACACAATGAACCTGTTCCTGCATAGTGAACAAACATGTTAGCAAAATAAAAGAAACTAAAAGCTTCCTCTTTTCCTCCTCTTTGAATTTTTGTAATCATCTAATGGATGCCTAATTGATTGTATTCTATATTTATGTTGGTAGCGTGGGCATATGATAGGATCTGATTCACATTTCTCTAACCACACTTTCATCATACTTGCAGGTACATGGAGCTGAAAGTTGGAGCTGGAGTTAGAACTGGAATCATAACTGAAGACCCAACCTGTCAATGATTTGTCATTCAAGGCAATGACGAATCACTTTATATGCTATGCTTTCTCTATTTTCAGTTGTACACTTTTCTTTTTCTCATGCACCCTTTGTTTTATTGTAAAAATGAAAAAAATTACTCCCACGACTTGTGTGGGATTCTGGTTTATACATTATGAATAAAACAACAAACATTATGCAAACTTATGATATCATTTTGGAATGTTTTTTGCATAACATTACTAGAATTTACACTGTAATAAAACAATGCACAATATGAGT